>JAQFVV010000119.1:0-40000 GCA_028023455.1 Epiperipatus broadwayi | reverse complement strand
AAATAACTCATGAATATTAGTTGTTACAGTGCTTTGAATTTTTGAATTATGGAAAAGCATTTGACACCATAAGTATTTCCATAATGATTAAAAATAGGATGTTGCGATTTTCTAAAAAATATTTATAAAAATAAAACAATCACGATTTGATTATAAGATGTGATGATGATTTCATATTTCTAAGACTTTTTTTAGCACTTTTATAAGAATTACTTTGCGGATTAAAATGGAAAACTATGGAAATTAAAATACAGGGAGATTATTTATTGGCTGTCTGAAAGTAATAGTAAGGCGCATGTGGAAGAATAGCAACCTTCCAGTCATTACTGATTTAAGCCATCTAGATTTTTTAGATGACGTAATTGACTTTTTAACAAATAATTCTTCAGAGCTTCAGAAATATTTCAAGAGTTATCGGATGAAAATAAAAAAAATAGATCTAAAGATGAAAACCAAAAATCTAAATTAATTTTAATGAACTTTTTCAGAAGAAAAAAATAAAGATGAATGATCAACAATTAGAAAAAAATAACAATTGCAAATATCTTGATCAGATTATTATTCAGATAAAAACAATGGATAAAATTAATCGTAGAATTAAAATAATTTCGTTTTAAAAGGAAATCTCTCTATATATTTGTAGAAATAGATTTTTAATGTAGGTGTTTAACCAGTTTTTATTTATGAATCTAAAATTTGGACCCTTAATAATAGATCAATATAGAGACTTCAGGTAACTTAATGATGCATTGACCGTCTTGTTACTTCCGTACCCAACTTTATTATGAACTTAAATTTATTAAAGTTTCTCTGTTTGGATTTGGAAAAGTGGCTAAAGGATAGCATTGGAACTTAATTTTCATAAATCAAAGCACAGCCTTGTCACTTCCACTGTTTGGACTTTTTACAAACTCTGGAGAAATCAAGCATTACACATACTGTGATAGAGCGGGCGGAACTTATCTCGAATGCATGGATTGCAGTTCTGCTTTGTTTTTCCAGTGCACAAATTCTTATAAAGTCCTGAATAATAAATTATTAAATAACTGTTTGCTCTACATGGTTTGGTTTAGTGTCAAAGGGGAAGATTTTGGAACTTAAGTTCTATGAATGTTTATAAGTGATTGAACTTCTAATTAACTCTTGAGCAATAAACCATTCAAGCACTTATTTTTCTAAGCGCAAAGGATCGTCATAATCATTTGCAATCAATCATCAAATCTCAGTTTTCTGATCCATGATGAACGTGCTTTTAGTACTGTGAATGCAAAATATTTCAAACAAGATGACACTTGAAGTACAGGTGAGATTAAGTTTATTAAAATAATGTATATTTTACATTTTATTTGTTAAAAAAAAGAAGAGAAAAACTGAATAGGCACAATCATGGTTACACACACATACTTGAATTCAATCTAATGTTTATTTAATATATATATAATAATCCCAGTGCATAACGCTATACTGAAATAAATATACAAATATTAAACATTAAATCTCTCCACATGGTTAAGAAATCCAGTACCGCCCTCTGTGAACTAATATATAAATACATTAGAGTTCGTATTTCAAAATAGCCAGCTCAAAATGATACAATTTGAACTGTCTGCTATAAAATATTATATATTGAAATCCAAACAAACTCAAACAAAGAACTTGAAATTTTAGCAAGCAATGATCTTAACTTTTTGCTACAAAAAACATATTTTACTATTATTATATAAAGACAAACTAAACTTTAGTAATTTTAATCTTTAAACCACCTAACACAAATGTATAGAAAATAATTCCAGTGCATAACGCTATATTGAAATATATATATGTTTTCTCTTTGTTTGCCTCTCACTTTATTACAACTGTAATAGTAATTAATGATAATTAATTTTAATTATAGATAGCTACAATAAAACAGAACAAAATTTCTACACAATAATACCCCTGAATGCAAGCTCTATGTTGTGTATTATAATCCCTACTGAGTGCCTTCCCATCCAATATTCTCAGACTAATTTCTAGCATTTATTGATTATTAGAGCCTACACTAGGTGTCACTATTATGGAGAATAATTTGCTATTGTGTAAGCATAAAAAAGTGCTCATGTGATGTTTTAATAAATAGCTACTATATATACAAGTTTAAAATGTTTGTAAATCATCCATATGAAGTAAACAATAGCTTTTAAATACTATAGTGCCATATTTTGTATGTATAAATATTCATTACTTATTACATTGTACTGCATCACATGTTGTGGATTTTATCTTTATTAATGAGAATTTGATATTCAAGAACAGAATAAATGCATTTTTGTATTTGGTAGCCATTGTAAACTAAAATTTCTTAACAAGCTGAAAGATAACCATTCAAATATAAGATTTTGATCCCAAACCAGATCAATAAATGTATCTTTTAGTAAGCTTTTTTTTTCTACTAAAAATACTAATACCGATGAGACATTTCTAATCGAAAAGAAACATGCCTATAATTATAAAAACTGAAATAATTCAAAACTGAGATTACTAAATAGCATACTTATTGCACTGGAGTTAGATCTATATAACTAAACAAGCAGTTCCATATTGAGCTAAAATCTTAGGATCTTTCACATTTAAAGGTAATAGTTTGATTCTAAAAGCAATTTACATATGCTTGTCAGATATGTAACTGCTTAGATTAAAAAATAAAAAATGACACTAAGAATAGGGATTAAATAACATTATCATCTGATACTTGTTGATTATCAAAACTTACCAAAGATAGCACTGGAATAGAACTATTCTTGTGTACTTTATAATATGGTAAGATAAAGAATGTGGATGCTACAAACATTAATTAATTAAGGATTTACTTCTATCCATAAGTATTGGTAAAAATGTCAACATTTGAAATTAAATGCTGTATTTCTGAGTGGAATACTTTATTTAACAAATACAAAATATTTAACGTATATTATTTACAATTTAAAAGTGTAAATCATTCTCCATCAGGCCATGAATAAATAACCCTCTCTATGTTAAAAAGAATTTGAAAACAAAATGGATCCACTTATTTTTTAAGCTTTGATGTTTATAAGTTTAACACTGACAACAATGGCAAAAAATCAAAGGGAACTTAATATATCAATCAAATGTCTTCATAAATATCAAAATCATAAAGAAGAGATTGATTCATACTATTTTGGGTCCTTTGTTAATATAAGGGGTGTTATTTATTCAGAGCCTGATAAAGATAAATTTACTTTCTTAATTCCATACACTTGCTTTGATATTTCTAAAAAAAATGGACAACCTAACTCATATGCATCTAATTTGGATATAGTAAGTCTAATACAAACAATACCACAGTTTTCAATATGGCTATGATTATAAGGCACGGAACCTCGAAAACACTCAGCCTTAACTGAATGATTAATATTTTTCAGGCATATAGCTTCTGCAACTGCATATCTTATGTGCTTCTTAGATTATTTCATGTATGTAAAACTTTACTAATTATAATAAATGCTACAAATATTTTTGAAAAAGTGCAGCAATTAATAATAATAAAAAAAACTCTTAAATTCTAAGAAAGTCAATTATTTTATTCATAATTAAAAATACATTAAAATAGTTGTTTTAATATTTAATGAGAATATTTGATATTTAATTCTTACATTTTCCTATATTTTTGCTACAATGAAATTAGTTTTTACAAAACATAATTTGCATTGACACAACTGCAGAAACATTTATATTTGGACATTAATGTTAAATTTTACACACACACACACACACATATATATATATATATATTATAGAGCTCACAAAATAAGCTCTTAAGAAGCTTTGCAGAATATCCTTACTAATCCCAGACCGGTTTCTGCTACTGCAAAGCTTGTTAAGAGCTTATTTTGTGAGCTCTATACGTGACATCTGATTTGATTTTTTTGTAATATATATATATGCATATGTTTTAGATTTATTATGGAAAGCCCCTGAATTACTTCGTCTAAATGATTTAAGTCAAGGATCCCCTGAAGGTGATGTTTATAGTTTTGGCATTATTATGCAAGAAATTTTAACAAGAACAACTCCATTTGGTTGTGATCTAAATAGTGAAATGAAAGGTAATATTACTTTAAAAAATACTTATATAATATGCATTAATCATTATTGCTAATAAAGAATTTTTCAATTTCTTTTAATAATTTCAATAAAAGGTGCATTTTAATGGCGCAGGGAAATAATTTGGGTAAATTATTGCAGATGATTTTGGAATATGATAAATTTACAGTTTCATCATCATTTGAATTTGTTCATTTTATTAAATATTTACAAATAAAATTCAAAAATATTGTGGTAACACTTGATAAAAAACAACTTAGCTAAAATATTTTTCTTTAATTGTACGGTTTTTAAAAGTTTTTTTTTTTTTTATCGAAATTCTATTTTACTACTAGTCTACAAGGTGGAATGGAGGGAATTATAAAAATGTTTTACTTAAGCTCTATTGGTGAATATCAGTGCAGATACCAATTTGGGAAATTAAATGTATTGAGAATGAGTATTGTATGTTTACTTAACTATTCAAAACGTTTTAATATTAAAATTCCACAATTAAAACTAGGAGACAAAAGGACAAAACATTTAAATTGCAACTTGTTCTAAAAATATCCAAAATGTGAGAAGCCTATTAAAAAAATTAGTTAAAAGTGCAAAGGGGGAGGAAATAAAGAAAAAAAAAGTTTAAATTGAAGAATTTTCTTTTGTTAAAAATTATGATGGCAATTATTTTCTGAATCTACAGTTGGGCAATTAGTTAGTGTTGAGAAAATGATCTTCAATTAGAGAAATCAAAAACTTCTCTTCTGGAGAAACCCTGCCGTATCTGAGGAACTACCACTTTTTGAAATGAGTGGATACCAGTCAGCTAGCCAAGGGTGTTCGAATAGGAAAGAGGACAGTTTTGATTCATGCATGAAGCTACAGAGAAAAGAATGTCAACCCATGAAGTTTGCACTATGGATTAAATTTGATGGTCTGATAGCCACTAAGTAAGATGAAGCGGATAGTCAATACCAGTTTAATCACTTTAACAGAGCTGCAATGAGTGGGGTAAATATAAACTGTTTTATAAAGTTGAATTTTATTCCATTCATCTGTGAAATACAATTAGACTCAATGAGCTTTAATAGTATAAGTTAGAGTCAAGTGTAACATTTCAACAATAGAGTAAAGGGTTTATTTAATTTTGATATCTAGTTATACATTTATCTTTATGCTAGAGTAGTTATTAATGTTTGACATGATTTTGGGAGTAGACTTTTATGTATTTTATTTTAAATTTATTTATTTTTAATCTTTATTATTTTACAGGTATGCTGGTGTGTGTATTTTGGTTTTATGAGGGTGAATAGACTGCTCTTTGAGAATAAAAGGTGGAGATTTGCTTTATTAATTAGTGTAATGTAAAAGTGAAATGCAGACATAAGACATAAAGACACTTATGCCATAATTTAGTGATCAAGAATTAATTTATATAACATTAGAAAGATAAAGGTTTTGAGTTGATCGAGAAATAGTTAGCTCAATATTATAAGCCTATTTGTACACTCCTATTTGGACAGGATCCCAATAAGAAATTTGTGTCTTTGTTGGTTTATAGGCAATTATGGTGTATGTTCCTTGAGGAAAGAGATTCATAAAAAATGCTATATTAAGAATTTGTTTAGAATAAAAGATACTTGGTAGAAGCTAATTAGAAAGTCATTTTCAAGGATCGCATCATTCGAATTGCATTGTCATATGAAAACAATAGTAGACACGAGAGAGAAAGAAAATCAAAAGTGTAATAAAGATTATTTTATGATAATACTTACTTGCATGTATAACTTGTTTATTTTGGTTATAAAATAATAGACAAAAACAAATGAGTCATCTGGAATGATGGTTTCATAAACTAGTAGAGTCTGGGAGAGATTACGATAAAAAGATTTTATGATTGTCTTATATAAATAAATAACCACCACAAACTGAGAAGAATATTATTGGTCTAGTGCTAGACTATCCACCTAGTGGCAACCTTGTACTGGTTTTTTAATCTAAATAATCTTAGTAATTTAGTGACTCGAAATCGGTATGTACAACCACACCAAAGAACAAGCTGGATTTAAGTATGGTTTTAATATCGTGGATCATATCCAAATATTGAGAGAAGTTATAGAAGTGACAAATGAATATGAGTTGCCAATGTGCTTTAGGTTTATAGATTATAAAAAAGCCTATCATAATTCGAAGAATATTTATAAAAATGTGGCAGTAATTAGATTATATAATAATAATAGGAGGAAGATTAACATTGATAAAGTTATATCCATAACTCCAAAACTTTTTACAGTAGTTTTCCAGCAAGTATTTTGCAGATTAAAATGAGACGAGGGAGTAAAAGTAAATGAAGATTATTTAAGACACCTAGATTCTGCAGATAAGGTAATTGTTTTTGCAAATAATATTTCAGAGGCAGAAAATGTTGCACGAACTATCAGATAAAAGAAAAAAAAATAGAACTAAAGGTAAATTCCAAAAATCCTAAAGTAATCTTCAATGAATATTCTCAAAAGAACATTAAAATGATGATGATGAATTACAAGAAGTTAACAACTGTAAATACCTTGGTCAGATTGTTACTATAGATGGAAACATAGTGGATGAAATTAATCATAGGATTAAACTTGGATGGAGTGATTTTTGTAGAAATAGCTAAATATTAAAAACAATATGCCTATGGGTTTATAAAAGATTTTATTTCAATAAATGTGGTTTACCAGTTCTTATTCATTGGATATGAACCATAGACTCTTAACTGAAGATCAATACAAAGACTTAAGACCATTTAATAAAGTATAAAGAGATGCATGTTAGGAGCAACATGAAGAGATTGAAAATGAAATTTTATGTGAGGAGAATATTGTAACAGTCAAGTTTGTACATTCGCGTAACAGAATTCAGAATCCAAGCAAAAGAGACCGAAGCTGACCAGACTAGGACTGTAACATCCCGAGTCCGACCGCATTTCAACTCATAAGCCAGGATTCCAAGACTCAAGACCCTACGAATGACCACCTTGAAATTACAAGTAGTATACATCTTTCCACATGGCCGACATAGGTCACAGAGAAGCAATAAGACTCTGATAATTAAAAGAGGTTCTTAATTGACTAAAATAGATCACTAATCTAATTTAACTTAATGCATAGTTTTCACATATATAGGCTATAAATGATAATTGGAATTGGATTGAATTAGATCAATAACGAGACAGAGAACAAAATACATTAAATTAATTATATATTTATTTACAATTGGCATATCTATATATCACTTATTTACAACAGCATTCAGTGTAGAATGTACGCAAACATTTGGTAATTACGAGAACACATTCTCTTTTTATATACAGTTAAAAATAGCTTTATATAAATAATTTTTATACAATTCAAAATAGCTTTATATAAATACTTTCATTTAATTTTCATAAATGGGTTTAACATATGCCCATCTTACGAATTGTTTACAATTGATACATAATTAATCACTACGTTGTGCCTAGAAATCTCGATAAGCCAAATCCTATTACATTTGTGGCTGTTATATAAATAATTATATTGAACTTTGATCATGAATTCATTTACTAAAATATACAATATAATTTAATAACGAGCGCATAAACCAGCTCAAGTAATGATCGATCGAACATGGCTTTCGAGAGAAAATTTCAGAATGCTGAAAGCGTTATGTTAAGGTGGGAGAGTTGGCTGCATAAG
The DNA here is from genome assembly GCA_028023455.1 of Epiperipatus broadwayi. NCBI lineage: Eukaryota > Metazoa > Onychophora > Udeonychophora > Euonychophora > Peripatidae > Epiperipatus > Epiperipatus broadwayi. The sequence goes on along the minus strand of JAQFVV010000119.1, from coordinate 32,198 downwards.
ATGTTACCAATGCGCTATGGCACAGGTAAACAATAATAGGAAAAGTCGCTCTGTGGATGGATGAAATAACTTCAGGGTTCTTGCGACAAACGCCGGTACCCTGTAACCGATCGCAATGCTGCGTGAAAAGGAACGTTTTGTTCAGGAATGGCAGGGGACTTACGTGCTAACCTGGTCTTGGCTCAGGCTTCGCTACTGCTCTACCCTATAAAAGAAGATGTGCTGGCAACGCCGTGGCTCCATCTTGAGATACGTATGTTACGTATAGCAGCAAAACAAGAATAATTTTATAAAATAATATCACATCCGCCAAGCAAAGAATAGTATATTTCATACTATGAAATACGAGTTAATAGCATATTAGCTCTATCAAATGGGGACCAACTCTTGTGTAGCCTGGTAATAAATGTCTATGCTACTAAAAGGAATATTACTACATCTGTACTTTGACATGTTCGATCTATTAAGTTACTTATAGATAATAAATATTTAAGGAGGGAAAGTATATTTCTATGGACTTAAGAATTTAAATGTCAAATATACTTATCAATACGATCAAGGCTAAATTTAATTCTAAATAAAACTAAAAGGTTAAGTTTTTAAATGGTTGATTATCAAAGAGCCACATTTCACATATTAAATCATTTAAATAAAAAAAAAAATAGGATTTCGAAACAGGGCAGAGAGTTGACGCAATAACAATTTACACGAAGATTTTCAAATAATAACTTCTTAAAAAGATGAAATTAAGTGCTCATTGTTTCGAAATATTGGCATATGAAATATAATAAGCATTTAAAATAAAATAAGCAAAGAAATATAGACACAACCGCAGTGATATAACTTTAAATTAGACACTTATAATGTACTTTAAATGAGAGGAAAATATAAATTACTCAGATTATTTAAACTTGAACAACATGAAATTTTGATAGCAATTGACATATTTAAAATATTAATTAAATGGATTTAAGTTTTGGTTACATTTAGCTTTATCATTATTTTAAAAGAAAGTTAGCTAACTTATATAGATATATTTACATAAAGAATTACACAGAGCTCTGCGGTTTGAAAAATAAAACGGTACCGGTATTATTAATCTGGACTGCAAGTTCTTGGCTGTAGTTTTGGTGAGTTTTACTGGGCGGCTGGTGGCATCATCTTTCCCATTCTGTTAGGCTCGTCTCTTCTATCGGCATGATGGTGGTTTAGGCATTTCGATGAGAGAAACCCCGTTCTCCCGCGGAGTAACAGCAACAAGATGCCCGCTTTTAGCCAGACATGTTAAACATTAACAATTGTGAAGAAGGCTGCAATTCTCACTAACAATATGGCTGTCCATCCCTTGTTAAAAATACAGAGTATTTATATCTTTTCCTTATCTGAATCTATCGCCTCAAGACTCACTAAACTCAGGAATTTAATTAAATAATTTTCAATTTATAATCCAGATCTTAGATAACTTATGTTAGAAACATTCCATAAGCTATTATAATTAAGATTTTTCGTTGCAAACAATTGTCCCATTTAGATTTTAAAATAACTCAATCTTATCTAAGGAGATTTTAATTAGTAAATTTTGAACTAGTTTTACTTTTTACGAATTCCAGGTGTGGTCGTTAATGACACTTGTTTACAATCAAAAATCTTTTTAATTACTTGACCAGCTTTTATTTTTTTATCTTACATTAAAAACAACCTTTTAACATTTTTTTAAAACGAAAACATTTTTAACATATTTATTTAAAATAATTTACAAACATATTTTGATATAGCTTTTATATATATTTTCGAGAAACTTTTCCCTGAAATATATTTAAAACAAGAAATCTTTTAACAATTTTTAAAAACACATTTAATAGTATTTTTAGATAACGGCTTTTACATATTTTAAATCATGTCTTTCTTCTATATAGCACAGATTATATATCCACATACGAAATTACAATATTAAACAAACAAAATTACTAATTTACTCTTAACTTAAATAATATAATAAACATTTTTAGAAATATTAAATAACTTTAGGACGCTATAATTTTACTAATCCTATCTAATTATAGTGTTGGTTCGCACGTAAATATATAAATACTGTTTATACAGACATGAACAAATTTTAGATTTATTAACATTTAAATAGGTTCAAACTTAGCACAGATGAGTGTCATTAGGTTTGATGGTGAAACGATAGGGGCTTGGAAAGTTATCGTTTCAATATATAGACATATACTTTGTACATGAGTGAAACAACAAACAGATATCTGTAAGATATCATTAAAAAAATTCAGAGACCAAAGTAGAATTAAGCTGGATATATTGGTAAAAAAAATGATAATAGATGGACAGTTAAAATCAAAGTTGTAAAAGATCTAGAAAAATACCACATGTGAAATGCATGAATGTAAACTAGGAAAAATCTTCATCCTGCAGTGGATTGACAATGGTTAAAATGATGATTATGATCTCAGATATAGCATTTAAATTCTGCTGCTGATGAATTATGCTTTATGGCATTAGCATGCTCATCCCTGCTAGCAGTAATAGGATGATTATTCACCCCCCCATATATATATATATATATAGAGAGAGAGATTATTCACCCCCCCATATATATATATATATATAGAGAGAGAGAGAGAGAGAGAGAGAGTTTAATGAATTTTTCAACTTCAAGATAAGCACATCCTTAGGCTTGCTTTGAATATGAATAATTTTCTGTCAGTAAAAAGTGTTGTTTCAATATTATAGCACATAAATACATACTCATTTGTCCTTGTCATTCTATTTGTATAAGAAATGCACATCCTAGAAAAATTGTTATTGTTGTTTCTTTCCAATGTTTTTAATATGATATATTACCTTATGTATAAAATAGAAATAAAACAAACTAACTCCTTCTTTTTAAAACTTGTTTTTTATATGACTATTACATGAAAAAAAAAAATCCAACGTTTCGACTATTTTATAAGGTCTTTTTCAAGGCACACTAAAATAAAATAAAAAATATATATAACAAATAACACATATTCCATAAAAATAAATAAATAAACAAAAAATTACAAAATATATTCATAACCAAAAATACACCTTATCTCACTCCCCTTTCCTATTACCAACAAACACAACTCAAAGAGAAACAATTTCCTTTTATTAAAAAAAAATCTATATATATATATCCTTTAAAACATTTAATTAAAAACCTATTATTTTCTTTTCTGTTTATCTATTAACATCCTATTTAATTCTGGTGTTATTTCATTAATGTATACACTTTCTTTTATCATCCTTTCATTATATGACTTAATACATTCCAAAGGCTTTATATCAAAATCCCCATGCTTAAATTTATTCATGTGAATGTAAACAGCAGAATTTTTACCCTATGTATAGTAATAGAATTAAAATCTTTTTTTTTTCACAGATTCTAACAATTTTTTATAAACTTTCTATTTTATTGAAGGGGCCATGTAACAATATCTTTATATAGGTGAAGGCCATGAAAGATATTATGTGTGTGCATTTTTTAAATAAAAATCAGAAGCAAATACTTTATTAATATATTTGTCACAATAATTTTTATCTTAACATATTCTTTTTAGTTCGAACAATCATCGAAAAAGTCAAAATGGGTGAAGTAACTCCATTTAGACCAGAAATAGATTCTAATATCGCTACACAAGATACTATTACTCTCGCAAAATCTTGCTGGTCTGAATTGCCTTGGCAGCGGCCAAATTTCAAGTTTATTAAGCAACAGCTTGCTAAAAAAGATGAGTATGCATTATTTAATTATATTTCCACTTTTTTAAAAAAATTATAATTGCTTTGCAACATTAAACCAAATCTTTGATAAAATTCTCTTTCTGCTATTGTTTATTTCTCAACATTTCAATGAATGTTGTTAAAATGATAATAAATTAATATAAAAGTTGCATAAATATTTTTTTTTCAGATTTAATGTTATGATTTTAGTAAAAAAAATATTTAGAAATAAAACAAATAATAAATATTGAATTTTTCTGAACAATTTGCTCACTTAATAGTTAAGCAAAATTTTCCAGAATCACTTTAAATTTGAGAAATTATATATATATATTGTAACGGATGAAAGATTTTGGATTCACATATACTGACCACAAGGGCGCCACTAGTCCAAAAATCAGAACTAGACATTTATTTTAAGGGTGGACAGGATATGCGAACCTGAATGCACCAAACCAAACTCAGGGAGAAACAAAAAATCTTAAATATTGTTTAGACAATTGAGAAATAAAAATACCAAAACAAATGTCAGCCAAATAAATATAAACGATTTGAAAATTTTATTAAAAGTTTAAACAATTTAAAAAAAAAGAAATCCAGTCATGAATACAAAAGTGACTTGGATTTGAATACACAAATTTATCAGAGAGTGCATATGAGTCCGGCAAACATGAAAACATTAAACGCTTTGGCAGTGAAATTCTCTCACCTAAAATATATAAAAAATGGATAGAATATCTTCCTGCTGGTGATTTATAAAATTGCAAAAAAAAAACAGCAACTTGAGTTTCCCGATTCAAAGATATATGAAAATATATGGTCTTGCATGAAATCGATGAAATGGCACCAGTGAGCACTTTTTTCTCCAGAATAATGCATCAAAACAAGAATATGATATTGCCAGTAGGACAGCCCTCTGATGTATTACCTTTAAAGCAATTCAGGGTTGATTTACATGCAAGACAAATGAAAAATATGATTATGATCTTATGTAATCTAGAAACTAAGAAAAGAAATGTTTAACTACAGAGAACCAGAACAATAAAGGTGGCAAACTGACAATAAAGGTGGCAAACTGCCAGTTAAAAGATTTTGTTGTTTGCAAAAGGCACAAACTAAACATGTTTAAAATTAATTATTTTACAATAACAACTAAGGGCAGGTGAGTAAATAAAAATTATGAAAACTGCCAAAGCATTTAGCAATAGTTATTGAAATAATTAGACATATATTAAACATATAAAATTATACACTCACAATGTGCTCACTGATAATTAAAATAGAAAAAAATTTGGACTCTTAAAACTAAGATTCCAATGCCTATGATAAAGACAATGAAAGCAAATAGAATACCTATTCTAAATATTTTAAATTTAATAAACAATTAATATAATAACATGGGTTACTTTTAGGATTAAGCTGAGACTAAAATTCGACCCGGGAAAGAATAAAGGAAACTAGTTACCCCAAGGTATAAGTTCAAACATTTAGCTGATGTCTTCCAGTGGCATATATAGCATTTACTCCATGGTGAACTCCAGAAAAGACTTTAGGTTTCAATTTTTATTTAGAAGGCAGAAGGCAATGCTGACTCAGTTTCCATATATGTTTTAAGGCATGTTTAGTGGGATGATTTGGCTCTGAGATCGGTCTTGAATTGATCTAGTCAGACATGGCAAAAATTCTATTGAAACAGTTCTTCCTTGAATATAGTTTTTTCATAAAAGTCATTATGACCACACAGCAATTCAATCAGTCTTTAAATTGGTCTACAAAAGTGGCCTCCAAACTAACTAGCAGCATCAGTAATCCTTGCTGGAGAGATCCTAAATCTGTAATCCTCAGTCTCTTTATAAAAACTCTTATCTTTCCAAAACATTTTTTTTCTAATTAGTGGTTTTTTCAACAGGGCAACTTTATCTCAGTCTTAATCCTAATTAAAGATTTTCCCATGGTTAATTTTATTTCCAATTGATTCAAAAATATTTAAAAACAAGTCTCAGCTTAAAAAATAATAATTATAAATGAATTATAATTAGAACAAGAATGCAATTAAAAGTTTGTTTGCCATTAATCACTTTAAAAAAAAACCAATGGTAAAAGAAAACTATCCTAGAATTAAAATCTATAAAAAAACAAATAGAAATGACCTAATTTTAAAGAATTAAGTTTGTGTGTCATTACACTTACTCTTTATAAACAATTTTTTACATAGCTCTCTTTTTAAAATTTAATAAAACCAAAAGTTAGTTTTACTATCATCATTATTATTTTTAAAGTGACATTTGACAGAGATAAACTATCTGGCTCAACTGCCCAATCATCTGATAAAAAAAACATTCCTGGGCTATTGTTTTTTTTAAACATGTTAACCCCCCCCCTGCAAAATCCCAGCTGAATGTTTGTTCTATGTGTTAACTACAACCAATTGCTTTATTACATCTATGATAATTTTTATTACTTAACATATCATTATTGATCCTTTGTTCAGCAGGTCTAAGACTATGGGAATTATAGGACCCCTGAACTCCAGACTTGTCTTCCAGAAAAAAGGCATTCTGGCCATATTTTTTATAGTAAAAGATCCATCATATATCTGAAATTTTTTTTGACAAAAACCCCCAATCACAAGTATCAAATATGCAAGGACACCAGTTTGCACACCTTGAATGCAAATCAGCCATGTGCTTTAATTTTATCCTAGCCCTTTCCTTGTCCCTTTCTTCATCAATATTGTCATGATGGAGCTTTGATGAGTATAGGATAATTTCTTCCAAAATGCAACCTAATGGGTGTAAACCCTGTGGACTCATTTAATGTCCAATTAATGTAATTAACATTTTCAGTCTGTTTCACCTATTCTCTGTGGTTATTGTTGACATACAACCAAAATAAATGGTTAAGTTCCCTTATAACCCACTCACAGGTGTTAGATAAGGTTATGTATGGATGTTAATAAATGTTTTATACCCTGTTGCTAAAGCCAATGCTTCCACTGGTGAGATTTAAAGAGTGTTCCATGGTCTGAGAGTATACATTGAGGCTTGCCAATTGTAGGAATTTGCTGCTCTTGTAAAACTTTGATAGTGCTTAAAGCATTAGCCTTTTTTAATGGATAAGCTGTCACATATTTTGAAAAGACATCATACATGAGAACTAAGAACCGGTAGCACCGATACACTGGTAATAGACCATAAAAGTCAATAGCTAGTAATTCATTAGGATCATGAGCTAAAATTAGTTGCAAGACTTCTGTAAAATTTTGATTTACAGGTTTTGTCCATGAACAGGTGTAGCAACTTCTGAGAATTGATAAAATATTTGAGTACATCCCTGGTCTTTAGAGCACATACTCAACCTTATATGGTCCAAAATGTCCATAAAGACAATGGACATATTTAATCAAATGATTCCTAAGCTTTTTAGGTATGAGGGTTCTCCAGAAACCTTCCACAGTAACCTTGTATTTAAGGATTCTATCCTCGATACCATAAGCTCCTTGTTGTTCTAACTTGGATAGGTCCATTAGTGGGGGATTCAGTGCTCCATTCAGTGCTCCTTTCTTGTATGCTACATTGGAGCATAATCCAGATTGTTCACCTATATTTCTGGTAGTTTTCATAAATCTTGTTCCATGAAATCATCTACAAACCAATGTAATTGCAGCGATACTTAAATGATTAAGGAGGAGGTGATGCTGTGAAAGATCTATGGGGTGCTGACTTAAGACATCAGCCACAATGTTATCTTGCCAGGGCAATAGATCATATTGAAACTTCTGTAAGATCAAGCTTTACCAAATCAGCTGATTATTTGTCAGGTAACTATTGTTCAGAAATTGTAAATACTTATGGTCAGTAATAACTATGATGTTTGAGCCCAGCAAGAATGGCTACAAAATATAATACCTTGTGGTGTTTCTGCTCATCAATTTAGAATAAGATTACTCCCAATCCATGTCGACTACTATCAGTTTGTATATAAAAAGTTTGAGAAAAATCAGGGTAAGCCAGAACTAACTTCTTCTTGATGAGCTGAAAGTCCTGCTCCTGTTGTGAACCCCAAATCTACTTCTGGGCCTTTCTTAATAACTGGACTAAGGATCACGATTCTACAGCAAAATTTTCACAAAACTGGTGGTAAAAGTTGCAGAGACTCAAAAATGATATCACCTGATGTCTGTTAACAGGTGTAGGAAAATGCTCAATTGCAGCTAATTTATCCAGATGGGATTTAATACCATCCTTACCAATTAAGAAGCCTAAAAATGCCATTTCATCCATGGCCAAGTAACTTTTCTGCAAGTTGATTGTGACATTTTTTGATGGCATTCTGTCAAAAATATCTCCAAATTCTCCAAGTGCTCTTCAGTATTTCTGGAGGCAATAACCACATTATCCATGGACATTACTATAAAATTTTTAACCTTCTCTGACAATATCTGATCCAAACATATTAACAGCTCTGATCCACTGTTGATTAACCAAATGGCATCCAGTTAAAGATACATGTATACCCTTCATAATTAAAGCCCATATATTGGTGATCAGATGGATGAAGAGGTATCTATCAATAACTAGAAGTGAAGTCCAATGTACTAAAGACAGTTTTCCCTTGGAAATCTAGCCAGAATTTCAGTTATTATAGAAGGAATGTCTCTTTCAGGAATCGCTACATTTAAACAGCAAGCATCCAAAAATATTCTAATCGCTCCATCTTTCTTCTTTACTACCACCAAAGGGTTAATATAAGATGATGCTTGTTTACCAATAACACCCCATTTGATCATCTGTTGTATCTGACTATCAACCTCGGCTTTATATTGAAACGGAATGGGGTAAGAATGACTTTGAAAATGTTTTTCCTCCTTTACATTAATTTGATGAACATACCCTTTAATAGTATGAGGTCTATTAAAAAAACTGCATGGCACTGCATTAACACCTGTGTTAAAATATGTTGTTATGTCCCCTTTAGTATGGACTGTTCCACGTTATTTTTTACTTCAGTGGTGTCTAAGACTAATTGCATACAGTGTATTTGCAACAACTGATGATTTTTTAATCCCTCTAGATGTATTATGCTTTCTCTACACTGAAATAAGCATTGACCATAATCAAGCACACATTTATATAGATGAAGAAAATCTGTTCCCAACATGACATCTTGTAACAACCCAGGCATTATCAAATAGACTTGGTCTACTTCCATGTTTCCCAGATGAAGCTGGAACCAAACTTGCTTTGTCTCTATATTTGCCCTTTTCCCATTAGCCAATGTAACTTGCAGTCTCATTAGAGCCAGCATATACAGGTGAGTCTGTTGTTTCAACTGTGAATGAAAATGGCTGGAAAGCAGAGACATCTGACTCCCTGAATCAATTAAAGCCTGTACTGTGATGGATCCAATTGTTATACTTATGATGGGACAAGTCTGGTTGACTCCAATTATCATTGGTTCATCTTTATCCACTATCACATTGGATACTGTTTGCCCATCTCTGTCAAGTATGTTTTCCTTCTATATTCTATCTCTACTATAATCAATCTCTGTCAATAATGTTATTATTTCATCTGTATGCATTTTATAATTAACCATCACCACTGGCATATTGTTTCTTATTATTGAGATTATTTGGCTTTCTGGTAAAGACAATGCTGTCAATGACTTCAGTATTGCAGCTTGATTACAGAAAAAGTGCATATAAGTTCTTCCATTCTTTCTGGAATATGCTTGCTGCAAGACTCTTCTAAAGATGCAATATTGTTTCTCTTTACTCCAAAAACTGTGCATGATGGCATACATATAATCCTCATATGTCTCTGGCTTTACACTTAAAAGATGCCATCAATCTTTGGCCACACCCTGTAAATGATTACAGGCTCTTTTCTTGTTCATTCCATCTGTGAAACTGAAACACTTGTTGAATGCTTTCAAGATGCGCAGCTGGACTTTCCCAATTATCTGCCATGAAAACTTTTATCTGGATCAATCTTGTACCTCTGAGTTTACTTTGCCTATTTTCATCTTCCTTATAAATTTGCCCTCCCATCTTGGCACTCTTTAGCAGCTACATATATATATATACTTTTATTGTCAGTCTTACAATCTTTATATAGCTACATATATATATATACTTTTATTGTCAGTCTTACAAGACAATGCTTCTTACTATTTATTTAACACTAAGATTGCAAATCAATCTAAAAGAAAAATGCTATTTAACTATTTATTTATGTCATAAGAAAGAGTCTTCCCAATATTTATTTTACTATTTTAAAATAAAAAAAATTAACTACAAAAGAAAACGCTGTTTACTGTTTATTAATTATTTTATATGAAAAAGACTAATCCCCTTATACCAAACCATCCCAACAATCCATGTCATTATTATATCTGTTGTTAGATAATACACAGACATGTTTGCAAATAATTTTTATTTTTTAAATATTGATGAAATTTAGTATATTTTTGAAAAATACTCAGTCATCACCATTTTTTGTTTTAATGCTTCGACCGAGAGGGGGGAGGGTATATCTATTAGTCACACACCAATAATTGTTTTTATATTTTATAGTTACATTTATTATCTATATTTAATTAGTATTAATCTGTTAATTATTATATTCTTCACTCATTATAATGTTGAAAGTCAGGAATGTTTTTTAAAAAATGTATTGTATTACTGCCATTTTTTGTTTTAATGCTCTGTGGAGGGGGGATATATGTGTTAGTCACACCAATTACTGTTTTTGTATTTTATAGCTATTTTTATTATCTATATTTAATTAGTATTAATCTGTTAATTATTATACTCTTCAATTGTTATTGTGTTGAAAGTCAGGAATGTTTTTTAAAAAATGTATTGTATTACTGCCATTTTTCATTTTAATGCTTTGTGGGGGGGGGGGTATATCAGTTAGTTACATACAAATTTCTGTTTTTGTATTTTATAACTACTTTTATTATCTATATTTTATTAGTATTAATCTGTTAATTATTATATTCTTCAGTCATTATAGTGTTGAAAGGCAGGGATGTTTTTTAAAAAATGTACTGTATTACCACCATTTTTTGTTTTAATGCTCCATGCAGGAGGGGGAGGGTACATCTATATTTAAGAACTTACTATGTATTAGTCTGTATTTAAGGTTTTGTGATTTTTTTTGTTCATTGATGATTTCAGCATTTTTTTGTTCATCGATGACTTCAGCGATTTTTTATTTTTTTTTTCCATCGATGATATCCGCCTTTTTTGTCTATTGATGAATTCAGTGAGTTTTTATTTTTATTTTGTTGTCCATCGATGATTTCAACATTTTTTTGTGTCTTTTTTGTCCGTCAATGACTTCAGTGATTTTTTATTTTTTATTTATCACTTTCAGGTTTTTTGGTAGTTCTGCAGCATCACCTAGTGGCCAGAGTATATGTAACTAAACACAATGTAAATAATAATAAAATATGTTTAAGTTATACAATTATAATTTTATAATTACACAAATAAAAACTATATATCAAATTTATAAAACAAACAAATGTGCACTACATTTAAAATTAAGCATTACAAATTCATTCATTTAAAAAATGAAATGAACTCTTTTAATTGATGAGTTCTTTTGTTGTTTCCTTTAGTGAAATATAATACAGCACAGTCTTTTAATTATATAGATGAAATAAATATGAATACAAACATTTCAAAGCAGGAATTCTTTGACAGAAGTGTCTGCAATTGAAATATAAATTTAGAGAAATAGCTCAAGAACAGATATAGCAATAAATAAATAAACAGTTCCATTATAAAAGTGTTTTGTTAATATTAAATGTGAAACAAATTTAAACTATTTTATTCTTTTGAAAAATAACGAATACATATTTTTAATAAGTAAGTAAACAAATGATAGAAGAATAAACTATAATAATGGTAAAAGATTATTTCATTTATATTAGCAATGAAAGAAATATACATATGGATGATATTTTTTTTTATCGGATTTATATAAAGCAATTTAAAGTTATCTTATTTCATTTTGTTTTTGAGACTAGCAATAATTTTAAAATAACATTATTGCAATCCTTTTTGTTTAATAAGAATATAATAATTTTCAAAATTATTTTTAACAAGTTAGTAGTAACTGTCTTTTATTCTTTAAATTATCTGCATGAATTATTTCATTCTAAATTAATAACTTTATCAAAATATACCAGATGACATTGTAAATAATTATATTTAGTGTAAGTAATGAATTTAGAAGTTATATAATGAAGTTCCTATTAAAGGATTAATAACCAAAAGTTTGAATTAACTAATAGTCTATAAATAGAGAAAAATGAATGTATGCATATCTTGACATCACTTTCCAATAACTTTTCCTCTTCAAAACACTTTAATAAATAATATGTAAATGAGGCATTTATTTATATAGCGCTATGTTTATAAATTATAATAAACTAAAGATTAGCCTTTCAAGCTAACGTACATGCGCTTTTTACGAATGTTAATAATAATAAATGAATACTTTCATTTCCAACACAAGATAAAGTCTTTGCGAATAAATAAATGAATCCACTTATTCATTCAACCCAAATGCTTATATATATGGGCAAATCTTAAGTACTGGATATGAAAGCATGAGGATAAATCAATCACTTTAAATTACTGTTTACTATGTCTGAATGAATGATGTCAACGTTTCATAAATTCTAGATAATTTCATTGATGTCATTCATTTAGACATAATAAACAGTAATTTAAAGTGATTGATTTATCCTCACACTTTCATATCCAGTACTTAAGATTTGCCCATATTTAAGCATTTGGGTTGAAAGAATAGGTGGATTCATTTATTAGTTTGCAAAGACTTTATCTTGTGTTGGAAATGAAAGTATTCATTTATTATTATTAACATTCATAAAAAGTGCATGTATGTTAGCTTGAAAGGCTAATCTTTAGTTTAATAAATAATGTATTTTTTTACATTTTCCAATGATTTATTATTCTATGAACAGATAGACAAGTACAGTACAGCAACTTTACTTGTATGACTTTAACTTCTTATTCCACAATTTAAAACGATAAAAATAAATTATTAAAAATTATTTGAACAGAAAAACTTTTTAAAACTGATTAAGTAAAAAATAATAAAGATAATCTGTTATTTTTCACTTTTTCTTTTTTAAAAGCATTTGTTTTCAGGTGCATTTTTACTGCAGAATTTATTACTTCATATGATTCAGGCCATCAAGTTTATGTATTAGAGTGGCATTTTAAATATTAGCACAACTGAAATCTTTTTAATTATAAGATCACATTTTTATAGACTTGACTTTGAAATCTTTACTAATTAAGACATTTAAACATGTAATATCTAGAAAGTAAAATAATGAAGTAACTCTATCTTAATGATTTAATAAAATCCATTTAATTTCAATAAAATTATCTATTTAATTAAAATAATATCTTCATTTTAGAATAAACATCTTTTCACTTTATTTAAAGATTTTTTAAGATCATCATATTAAATCATTTAATGTACCTTTATACAACACATTACTTTTAATAAGCCTTTTTAAACCTATTACCTTTTTAACATACATGCACAAACATTTCCACACATATATACTAAAAATAATCAATATTTTAAAAGCAATGAAACTAAACTTTTACCTACTAAAACTTATTAAAATTAAAATCTATTCTAAACAAGTTAGCTTTAAGGTGTGTCTTAAATTCTAACTTTAAACAGATATCCTATTAGCTAATACTTTATGAAATACTATTTTAAATGAATAGAAACTTTAACATAAATTAATAAACCATACTTTACAAATGGCAATAAAAACTTAATTTACTGCACCTAATTTAAAACATAGCACACTCTAATGTAATCTTTATCCAGGTTTAAACTATCAAATTTGGATTTTTAAAAAATTATTAAATAAGTTAATTGATATTCTCTAAGCAATTAATATTCAAACATGTTTAACAAATTGTTTTATTAATAAATTAGAATTATCTAGATAAACCTTTACACAGCTTCACAACAATAAAGTTGATTTATTACAGAATTTTGTTTATTTAAATAAAATTTTTTAAAAAAGAATTACAGATTATATTTAAATCTTAGAGATTAAATATTACAATATATATTGAATCAAATGCTTTATTTGCTTCAAAAGCACCATCGGAAAAGTCAAAATTAGAATATACAATTATAAAGATTTTAAAAGAAAATTGAATTTAAAAATTTTTGTATTTTATTTTTTTTATTTATTAAGAATGGCACCATAACATACGTACTCAATTAAAGAGGAAAATTATAAATGCAATTTAAATTTAAAATAAGTTTTAATTGTGATCAGTTTCTTTTTATTTTGTTGCTTGTAATTTATTTAAAAGCTGAGACTTATTTTTTTTTTTTAAAATTAATTTTGAAATGAATAAGAGTCCTGGTCAGATTTTGTTTTTTTCAATTAAGATTAAGTAGGAGATAGAAATTAACCCTGATCAAAACTTATTAATTAAAGATTAGGTGGGAGATAACAATTCACATAAATAGCTCCAGATTTTTGACTGGGTATTCGTATTCAGATTGGAGTGCTAATTTTTAGATTTGGTAACTGCAGATGGCTGATACACTATATTTTGAAGATTGCTGATTATGTCATATCACAACTGCTGATATTATCTTTTTGTGAATGGAAAAATTACTGACTACTACTTGCCATGCTAGTAGTGATGATCTAGTCACCATACTAAAAATACATGCCATAAGAAACCTTTCTAAAATATGCAATGCTAAACAATCCAAAGATGAACCCTGGAGCTTCATAATTGTGTCTTCAAAAACATGACCTATCCAGAACTGATGCCAAAGATTGTCTCCACACTCCTAAACATAAAAATATAAATCAAAACTTTTGAAATGAATTCTATGTCGACCTGAACTATATCCCATTAAAAGAAATCCACCAGACAGAACATTATGCATCAAAGGTAAACTTACCTTTCATATCATAACCAGGGCTAAAATGTCTTATTTAAATCTCTATGTTAAAGTCTCAGCTTAATCTAAAAAAAACCTGTCTCTATAATAAGATATACATACTCATTTAAATCTCATTAATTACTTTAGAAATATTTTTCTTTTTTTATTTATTGGAGTCATAATTTTAAGATTTTAGATTTTAAATTTATTTATCCAAGAGTGTATTGTGAGTTTATATTTTATATTTACCATTTTTCTTTCTGATATCATTAATTATTGTAAAAGCATGGTCAGATATTATTAATTTTTTTTAACTCACCTGTTCCTTATTTTTTTTTTGAAATTAATTTAGTCAATATGGGTTTGCATTCCTGCAGACTGTAAATCTTTTGGCTAGCAATTTATTAAGTGTATTGTTCTGATTTTCTTAAACAATAGAGATTTTGGTATTTCTATATTTCAGATTACATAATACTGTAATCTATTCTTTTTTCTTGTCAGATTCAACCTTAGAGATCTTAAACATGACCTTTTTATGGGAGTTTCAGGAAAATAGCAATCCTATTATGTCCTGATGTTTTAGGAAAAGATTGCTCTGCATTATTTGTTTATTTCCACACAAGATTATTCATTTTCTTTTAAATCTCTAACTAAAGGAAATTGAAATTTGTTTAGATAAATCACTGGCATGAAGACTTTATAAATTCCTTTTACTTTTTAGGTGAAAAGATGAACTTATCTGTCTAAATGTTTGTTGCCAATTCTCTTGCACTCTCTCTGATAAACCCACTGGAAAAATTTAGGTTAAACTTTCATACTTTGTTTGACCAATATTTATTTTTGCATTTAATAAACATTAAAATTATTTTAAATTATTTTGGCTAACATTTGTCCATGTGTCCTTTCCTCAATTGTCGTATTGAGCCCTAAATAGAAGAGAGAATGTCAACCACAATTGAATTATTCTTTTCCCAATGTGACTGTAAACCAATCTCACCCAGACCACCAAAGCTTGAAGAAATGGTATATGTATGCTGCTTTTTATCTATACATGCAGGGAACTACAGATAAAGGCATCATGTGTATATACAGTGAGTTATTTTATTTTAATATTCTTTGGTCTGAAATGACATTTTAAAAATTAGAGATATATAATATAGAACAGTATTATTTTAAATTGTTTAAACTTTATATTAAAAAAATAGTAATGTAAATAAATAACTATGCTTGGATTAAAAAAAATCTAAGATTCGCATTAACAGTTAAAAGATAATTTAAAATCTTGTAGAGAAGCACCCTATGATCTGAGACATATATAGAAGAATATTATATGAAAATATATTAAAAAAGATAATGCAATCATAATTTTGTTTGAATTAAAATCAAAAAGCAAATCTATTAGATTAATTTAAAGGCATTGATAATTAATTAATCAACAATTAAAAAGTGACCTGTCATAAAATTGACTTTATTTTTTTTTTAAAAAAGAAAAAAAAATAGTTAGGAGTAACATGATGAAAAAACAAATCTTTTTTAGAGTCATCTGTCAAAAAATATTGAATAATAAAATATACCTGCTGTAGAATAGAATCATTATCTAACTGTCAAAAAAACTTAATACTAATATATATATATATAAGAACTAATCAATAAAGATTAGAACTTAATACAAAATAACAAATGCAGGTTATATATTTTTAGCAAAGAATAATTATGAAAATAACTTTTAATAATCTTTATTGTAACAAATTAAAATAAATGATATAGATGTTAGTGTGTAACTGCAATTTTATATGCACACACATGTATGTTAAATATGTATAAAATGAACTTCATTTATAAATTTATGACAATATTAAATAATAAAATATACCTGCTGTAGAATTTAACTTTTATCAGCTGTCAAAAAAATTGACTTTATTTTTTTTAAAAAGAAGAAAAAGAAGCTGTAATCATTAAAGATAGAATTTGATCTTATTAATACACATGTGTATGTGTGAATTTAATGTATTTTAACAAAGGAATTAACTATAAAAATATAATATTATTGTAATAAGTTAAAATAGATAAACTTCAGTGTGCATATATACACGCACAAACATATATGTAAAATTTTAACCATTTATTATATAATGATTCAAATATGTCTAGGAATTATATTGCACATGTCTGTGCATATATCAGTGAGTGTCAGATAGATATATGTAAAATTTAAATATTATTTCTTTTATCATTAAATGTCAATTCAAAAATATTCATTTTATATCAAGCCACATGCCTGTGTGCTAAATGAGTATTAGATAAACATAGTGGAACTTCTATGTAAACCATCATATAGTAACTTAAATTTATATATTAATAATGTAAATCATAATGTAACAACTTGAATATTGTAAATCATGTATATGTAAATCACAATGTGACAATTTTTTTTATTATTGTATGTTAAGCAAATTCAGAAAGATTCTAATTGTAGAACTATAATCTAAAGACCTTAACTTCATTTTTTCAGAAGGCTTCTAATTGTAGAACCATATTCTATAGATTAACTTCATTTTTTTATTGTTGTAAATAAACATGTATTTAATTGTTAAAAGTGTTCCAGTGACTTAATTCTAAAGAGTTTAAAAAATTGTGTTAAATTATCATTTCTTGGTCACCATAGCAATTGTAGAGTTTGTGTTCTCTGAGCTAGATTCAAGCATGGGCTGTATAAATAGAGATGTATTTAGTACTTTAGGGACACTTAGTTGACAAGGGTCATGTTTTGATGCAAAGAGTATATTCTTCAAAGCCCTGGCACTATATTTTATTTAGTCTTTATTAGAATTTTATTTTATAGAGGCCAGTACATTCATGATACTATGTGGACAGAGCATTGTTGATGATCAGCATGTTTTAATATCCTAGCATTATTGTTTAGATTTATTGGGTTTTGTATTCTTATGGATTAGCATTTAAGTTTGTACATTCAAACTATAGTTTAAATAATTGCCCAAGGTGGCAAAGTTTCAATAGTTAGCCTGGTCTACAGAAGACCCATTTCCAATCCAGTCACAACATTGATTGTTGATTTATATATTTTTTATTGTTCTAATCTAGCCACAAGATGGACTGTTGATTTATTTATTTTGGTACATAATTTGTGATGATAAATGCTTATTACTTTTGGGGAATGCTGGTGAACTTATAGTTAGATATGCTGATCTCTCAGAGTGATCTATTATGCTCATTCTTTTTGAGATTAAATTTTATTTTATTTTTAACTTGAGAATAAAAATACAATTCCTCATGGTTTAAACCCCAATTTTCTGTAGAATTACAAATGGCTAACCAATTTAGGGCAGTTGATGTTCACACACTACTGACCATCACTCCGATCTTTTTGAATTATATATATATATATATATATATATAATTCAAAACAATACAATAATTAATAATAAATACTATATCTTGGATTGAAGAGGAGAGTATTCATTTATTTAACACTCTCTAAAGGCGCGTGCTCAATTAGCTTGAAAGGCTGATATTGGAATGAAATAATTAATACAGTAAAACAATATTTTAAAAACAAATATATACCACGATTTAATAGAAGTACTTTCAACTATCTATGTAGTCATTATCAACTAGATTCAAATTGTATTAGAAAAAACTGCTACAAATGTAAACAAAAAGTAATACGTCATACATCAATTTTCCCACAATACATTAATTTTTATATTGGCAGCCTGTCTATTTATCAGATGTTGCTTTTCACTTTTTATTAACATAGCTTCTTTAATTTTGTGTTTATTATTATTTCTTTCAATACACAAAATCTTAACTTTATTAAAATCAAAACTATAATTACATGTTACATCATGATCAAAAAATACTGATGGTGATACATCATCATTTCTAACATTCTCTTGTCTTGATTTTGTACTCGTTTATACAACAACAAATGCTCCTTTGATCTTTTCTCCAATGTACATCGAGATTCACCAATATATGCCTATATATGTCTATATTGGTGAATCTCTATGTACATTGAAGAAAAGATCAAAGGAGCATTTGTTGTTATATAAACGAGTACAAAAATCAAGACAAGAGAATGTTAGAAATGATGATGTATCACCATCAGTATTTTTTGATCATGATGTAACATGTAATTATAGTTTTGATTTTAATAAAGTTAAGATTTTGTGTATTGAAAGAAATAATAATAAATGCAAAATTAAAGAAGCTATGTTAATACAAAGTGAAAAGCAACATTTGATAAATAGACAGGCCGTCAATATAAAAATTAATGTATAGTAGGAAAATTGATGTATGACGTATTACTTTTTGTTTACATTTGTAATGGTTTTTTCTAATACTGTTTGAATCTAGTTGATAACGACTACATAGATAGTTGAAAGTACTTCTATTAAATCGTGGTATATATTTGTTTTTAAAATATTGTTTTACTGTATTAATTATTGTATTGTTTTGAATAATTATATATATTTTATTATAATTGGAATGCAGACATTGATTAATAATTTATATATATATATATATATATATTAAAAATGATCCATTAAAAGGAATTAATATCTAGAATTTTGCAAAATGGTACAAAAAACGTTAATAATGATGTAAGAAAATATAATTATGAATTGACAAAGAAAGCAGTGCAGAAAACAAGATCTTGATGTTAGTAGAAAAGTTATTTTTGAAATAAAAAGAAAAAATAGAACTATTATTAAAAAGAGAAATGACATTATAAATGAATGGAACAATTCTATAAAGAATTATATAGTAATGAAGAGCAAGAAAACAAATTATGCTTCTAACTCCTACATCTTCTGTATTTCCCAGAAATTTAAATGAATAATTGAGACATGTAATCAAATCTACAAGAAAAGAGCTCCAGGAAGTGATGGAATGGTAACCGATATTTTAAAAGAAGCAGATGAAGATATAGAAAAACTCTTGATAAAATTGTATACTAAATGCTTAAAATGATAAAGATGTAACAGATAGTTGTAAAAAATGCAGACTATAGACCTATTATAATGTCTTTACTCTGTTCTATACTAAAATTTTATCAATATAATTACAACTCAAACTTTGGATTATTAAAAGAACAAAATGGAATTAAAAATGATTTTAATGTAGCGGATCACATCCAAGCATAGAGAAGTTATAGAAAGGACCAATGAATATTGCAGTTGGCCTTTGGATTTGTGGATTATAAAAAGGCATTTGATTCTATAATCATTTTCCATAATAATGAAATGATCGGATGTCAAAATATAGACCCAGGATATTGTCATATTCTGAAAAATATTTATCAAAATGCAACTGCAATGATTAGATTTCATAATATTATATATAAAAAAAAAACGTTGAGAAGAGTGTACAACAAGGTGATTCCACATTTCCAAAACGTTTTATAGCCTTTTATAAGAAGTATTTTGTGAATTAAAATATAAAACTAAGGGATTAAAAGTTTATAGAGTAATAAGAATAGACGAAAAATCACTGATTGAAAGACTAAAATGAAACTGGATCCGGCATATTGCTAAAACAAATTGTAATAGGTGGAGAGTTAAGGCATTTAAATTTATACAGACATTGTAAAGACTTAGAAAGAGATCGTAAGTTAGATGGATAAATAAAATAAGAATGTTTGTTGGTGTGGTTTGGAAGAAAAGACTATGGATTAGAGAAACTGGATTAAATATTCGGAGAGACTTCATTTTCGCAATAATGCTTGACAATAGTGATGATATTTAAATGATATAAATGAAGCGTTAACAAATCGATTGATTCTAAATGTTCAGATTCTACTCGTCCTTGCAAACATCTAATAGCATGATTTCCAAATAATCAGATGTTTGCAATTTACTGCTATCAAACCCCAGTAAAAACTAAACTGTTTATAAAATTCCAGTTTTGTATTTGTTTCTTTTTCCTTGCAAATGTTTATCAATTCCAATGTCAAAATAAGTGAAAAAAAAAACGATATTTTAAGAAATTATTAATATATAAAATCTTAATTGGAAAAATGAAAGTTCTAATATTAAAATTGGAAGTTTAAAGCGTAATGTAAACAACAATTGGAATAAAGAAACGAGTACACAACTTTAACATAAACATGTTGTGGTTTACAATATGTTTAAGAATATTTAATTAATTTAAATTAGAGTAATAAATATTTTACTGAGATTAAACAAAAATATTGAATTGCTAGACTAAATGGAATAATTGTTCATAATTCAAAGCTCCGTATCATGTGCAAAAATAACTATTAAGGACTGCTATTCTTTTAAATAAAATAACTGATTGGGTAATGTATAATAAAGTATCTACATTTCATTTTCTTTTTAATTTAGTCTTTAAACATTGCTTCGATGTCATGAAAGAATACTGAAATGACTAATTGATCAATTAAAGATTTTTTCGATTTGGAAAAGCATATTGTTTCCTTTTTTAACTCTTTATAAATCTAGATTTTAGGTACAATTTATAAATGAAGTTGTAATTACTAGGATAAATCATAAATCAAAATATTTTCTTACTCCCCTCTTTTACTTTTAAAACACAAAGAAAAAAAATTAAAAAAATTTAAAAATAAGAGAAGAATCAAAAGTCCAAAGCGATTTTCCAATTACAAATAAAAAACAAATGTTTGAAATTTATCTACCTCAGATAAATGTGTCATGAGAAATCAATCATGAAAGCTTACGTTATTTCCCCTCCATCTTTCTCTCTCTCTCGCTCTGTTACTCCCCTCTCAAAACCCATTAAGAAATTGAAAACAATAAAGTTTACAAAAACAAACAAACAAACAAAAGACCTATCAATAAAAACTAATACTAAGAGATTATAGATTAAACATTGAATTTATAAATTAAGTTGTAGTACTCTTACAATGATAAATTGCTATTTTCCTAAATAAATCTTCAAATGATCGATTAGTCAGCCCAGTATTCCTTCATTATGTCAAAGCAAAGAGAAAATCAAATAGATCGGTATCTTATCGTCGCTTTGTTAACATACCAGCTTCTTGGATAAACCAATGGTGATATTTGCTAGAACAGTATTCCACAAATATTATAATTACATTTCAAATCAAATTGCATATTATGTTAACTGGTTTGTCACACCTATAATTCTATACTACTTTTTTATTCTTCAGAAAGATCGAATTTTCTAACTTTTATTTATTTCATTCTTGATTTTTTAGCATTTAGATTTTTCTATAAAAAATATATAAAGTTTAAAAATTTATAATTTTATTACTATTTATTTATTTTTTCCATAAAAATGTCCTATATGATTTAGTGCAGTAGTCTAGTGTCTGGAACTTCAAGATTCATAGATTATGGAATAATAATTTGGATTGCATATAAAAATGGCTTTTTTTCATTCTAATGCTTATATTTGGAAATAAAAAATAACGAATCCTGAATTCAATAAAAGAGTTTAGCTTTAAATTAACAGTGATGCTTTGTGGGTAATTGTATTTGATGGAAGTCATTTTAATGTTGATTTATAAGTTTTTAAGAGACAAAGAAGAGAATTAAAATGACTATTTTAAGAGTGAAAATGTGGCTGCATGAGCATCAGTGGGACAAATAATTCTAAATCATTCATGAAACGAGAGGCAGATAATATAGCTTTATATTGTAATAAATGACTAAAGACAGTAAGATAAAAAATACAGGGATGCAATGGAAGAAGATTGATCATTTGAAAACAATACTTAAACTTTGATCAATAATAATATTATTTATAAGCAGGACTGGGCCAATAGATTTTGACATGCTAAACAAACTCTGTAGGTCACATTAAAATAAGAAAAATATTATCTTTTAACTGATGCTAAATGTGGCACCTCAAATTTTTGTACCCTAGAAAATATGCATATATCTCAAACCAGTTCTGCTTACAAAGGTAGTTTAGAATGCTTTGTGTTGCTAATTTGCTATTTGCTATTATCTATCATATTTAAAATTTATTTTATTATTCAATATCTTTATATCCCAGAACCTTACTTGAGTTTAATACTACATAGCATAGTATATACTTTCTGCAGAATATTTCAGAATAATTAGGAGCATGAGTTTGACAACTAAAAAATTTTGAAATGTTATATAAAAAAATTAGAGTATATAATAAATTGTAAACAGTCATTGCTTCTTTTTTTTATTATCTAAGTACTATTTATTTTAATGTCTATTTATTATATATTTGTCTCCATCAATATTAATATAAATATTATATACTGTATGTAAGAATAAAGTTCATTTATTTCAATAAAAATATTTTTCTCCGTTTAAAAAATTCATTAAATTTTGTAATAAAATATTAACATTTTGCAAGTCCTGTAGGTATCTGGATTTTTACTATATTTAAGCTCGTTTGTAAATTATATATCCATTTATCTCTGTTTCTTTACGTAAATATCTCTTTATTTAAGTAAAATAATGAGCATGCTAATAGCCCTAACAAACTTTATCGATAAATGCTTCAAGAGAAAGCATTTAAAATATCTGTCTAGAAACTATTCCTATCCCAAATCAGCTACTGGTTATCATCAATGAGGCGCTAGGATATTTCAGACACTAGATCTAGAATACCAACTCAAATCCAGCACTTATCTGATACTATCTATTAAGTAGAAAATCTGAATTTTTCAGACACCTATATGTCTTCAAATCCAGCTAAATAGCTATATGGGTCTAAAAAATCTTCAGCCACATCATATATTAATAGCCTTAGCAATATAATATCACTTAAGACTTAAGAGAAAAACTATTTATAACAGTAAATAAAATAAAGTCATACATCACGTGACTTAACTTGATAAGATTGTAATTATAAATTAAAATAAATGGGGATAGGGATAATTTCGAAATAGAGATTTTAAATGCTTTCTTTTGTGGCATTTATTGATAAAACTTGTTAGGGCTATTAGCACAGTCATTATTTTAGTTTACAATTATAAGCATATCAATTTATATCATGTGATGCATGACTTGATTTTATTTACTATTATAGTTTTGCTGTTATGTCTTAAGAGATATTATATTGCTAAGGCTAGAAATATATGATGTGGCTGAAGATTTTTTCAGATCCAGCTATTCAAGTTATATAGCTCGATTTGAAGACATATAGATGTCTGAAAATTTCAGATTTTCTACTTAATAGTTAAGTATCAGATAAGTACTGACTTTGAGTTGGTATTTTAGATCTAGTGTCTGAAATATCCTAGTGGCTCACTGAAAATAGCCAATAGCTTGAAACTGGTTTGGAGATAATTTCTAGATAGATATTTTAAATGCTTTCTCTTGTGACTTTATTGGTAAAGTGTATTAGAGCTATTAGCATGCCCATTATTTTAGTTTATAATTATAAGCTTATCAAGTTAAGTCATATGATGTATGACTTGGTTTTATTTACTATTGCTATTTCTATTTATGCACACACTATATTTATATTTATTTTTTTATAAAGCTTATTAATATACTTATATATATATATTCCAGAAAACATAAAAATATAATGGAGGCTTTATTATTTCGCTTGGAAAAGTATGCAGCTGAACTGGATATCATTGTTGAGCAACGAACCCAGGCTTTAAAAGAGGAGAAACAAAAGGTCGAATTTATTCTGGAGCAGCTTCTACCAAAGTAATTGCACACTAACAAAATCATATATATATATATATATATTAAAATACAGTACAATTATATTATTATTAGAAGTACTTTTCGACTACATTTTGTAATATTTATCAACTATATAATAATACCCATAGTTCAATTCAGATTTCCCACAATTCTATTATCTTAACATTTGATGACTAGTGATTCATTAACATTTGACGATCAAATGTTAATGAATCGCCAGTCATCAAATGTTAAGATAATAGAATTGTGGGAAATTTGAATTGAACTATGGGTATTGTTAAAGGTTGTCTCGTTTTGATTATTCAATGTTATATAGTTGATAAAGACTACAAAATGTATAGTCGAAAGTACTTCTAATAATAATATAATTGTACTGTATTTTGATATATATAATGATTTGTATATTACATATATTGTGGAACGAATACAGATATCAAACTTTATTTATTACATATATATATATCACCCAGTGGATGACTTGTGTGACCAAGTTGAAATGTCGATATATCAATATTTAAAATATTTTAACATGGATGAACCCGCAAAATATGTCTTATATATATATATAGAAGCACAAATATTTCTAAACAAGCTTATTTTATTATTATTTTTATGATAAATGCTATAAGAGAAAGCATTCAAATCTTTATTTATGATTGTCCCCACCCCCAGATCAGTTCCGAGCTATGGCTCTTTTTAATAAGAAGCCAGGAGATCAGATTCAAAAAATACTAACTCTAACCAAGCATTTACCTAATATGTAACTATCAAGAAGAAGATGTAAAACTTTCAGACATCTAATGTCTTCAAATTCAGCTCTCCAACTGAAATAGATATATGGGCCTGAACTAAATTCAGATACTCCATATATTAAATAGCTTTAGCAGTTTAATATGGCCAAAGCTTCAATAGCCAAAATTATAATAGTAATAAAACATGACCTATATAGCTTGTAATTACCAATATGCAATAAAGAGCAAATATTTCTAGACAAGCTTATTTTATTATTTATTTATTTATTTTTTTATGATAAATGCTATAAGAGAAAACATTCAAATTTTTATTTATGATCTCCCCATCCTCATACCAGTTTCGAGTGGCTCTCTTCAGTAAGGAGTTCGGACATCCCTATTCAAAAATACCAACTCTAACCAAGCTTTTATCTAATATTTAACTATTAAAAAAAAGATCTAAAACTTTCAGACATCTAATGTCTTCAAATTCAGCTCTCCAACTGAAATAGCTATATGAGCCTGAACTAAATTCAGTTACTCCATATATTAATAACCATAGCAATTTAATATAGCCAAAGCTTCAATAACCAAAATTATCATATATGTATATATATGATATTATTCTTGTTTCATGAGTTTTTTTCACGAGTTAATAATTAATCTTTTAAATGTTTAAGGATTTAAATAAAATTTTTATTTTTATATAATGAAAGCTTCACTTAAGTTTATTTATATTTACTAATCAAATTAAATAAAAGGGATTTGAACCGAAATTTTCAAGCTTCCTTTCATCACCCACTCCATCTTACATAATAAATACACATGACCACATACATGTTAAAAATATAAATGATCTCCAATGTACATATTTTGTGCTGAACCAGCATTCATCAGTTGGTCCAGATCACCATCTTCCACACACACATATATAATCAATGCTCAGTTTATATTAAGATAACAATTCTACAAACTTCAATGGACAGGATTCAATCCTTTCCATTCTCCAACCCTTCCATTATCTACATAATTGAAAATCCGATTATAGAATGCTCAAAACCCTTGTTGAAGTTAATATTATTGTTATATCTATGTTGACCTTAAGTCATATGTAGGACCTTAATATGTCCATTTAAATACACAGAAGAGATATGGACAGAATACAGGTTGAGTACACAAGTAGAGAATATGTACTTAATCCAAATTCAAATTAGAGGCCATTTGAACTCTGATGTTCAAGCTCTCTTTCATCACCCACTCCATCCTGTATAACCAATACACATAACCACATACATGTGAAAAAGATAAATGATCTCCAATATACATATTTTATGCTGAACCAGCACCCATCAGTTGTTTTGGATCATTATCTCCAACACACACACACACGCACACACACACACACATATATATATATATATATAAATCAGTGCTCAGATTATAGTAAGATAGCGAATCTACAAACTTAAATAAACAGGTTTCAATCATTTCCACCCTCTAACTCTTCAGCCATAGTATGAAGTGGGTAATAAAACGGAGCTTGAAAATCTGGGTTGAAATATCCTTTAATGACATCTGGCTGAAATGTATACACTCTACATGTGTTTAAATATTATATATTCAGCCTGTATTCTGCCCATTCCTCGTTTGTGTATTTAAATGAACATATTAAGATCCTACATATGAGGGGCCAGATTGACATAAGGTCAACATGGGTATGACAATAATATTGGCATCAACAAGGGCTTTGAGCATTTCATCATCGGATTTTCAATGATATGGATGGCTGAAGGGTTGGAGAAATGGAGAGAATTGAAACCTATTTATTGAAGTTCATAGATTTGCTACCTTAATATAAACTGAGCAAAAAATTCTAAAAAAAAAAATTCTAATATAAACTGAACATGATAACCATGTATTGTAATGGAACAGGTCCTGGTCTTGCATAACAGTAGATTTGACAGGCCATCAAAATGGATGAGAAAGCATATCTAGGATTCTTAACTTCTAGACCTATATCCACTCCAATCTTACTTTTAAGAGGTGATGTATTAGCATGTGAACATACATCAAATATCTACATGTATATTCCTCTTTTCTCCATTCTTAACTTCCATTTATCTCGGAATTTGAGTTTAGGAAGAATATGCATAATATTCTATTTCAGGAAATATTCATACTATCTTTATTGTGTGAGCATGTGATAAATTGATAAATGAATAGAGAAAAATGCAAATGACAAATTTATTTAAAAATTATTATAGTTTATTCAATGAGAGATTGTGACAAAAGCAATTACTCTGTTGAGATATCTATTATTATTCTTTGATTAATACTATTAATACTTATTAATCCAATCACTCTTTTTCCCTCAAAGAATAATCATTCAATATTAATACTAACAAAAAAAATTAAAACTTGTTATTATTTGCTTAGACACTTGCTTGCCTTTTTAGACCTTAGCAAAATTGTAATTCATCGTCTCCCATGGTGATGATATGGAATTTCCCATCCTATTATGATTTGTTTCTACAATGATAGAAAAGACCACTAATGCTAGAAATTATTAATAATATATACAGAAAAAGAAAAGAATAAATGATGAAATGATTAGAATCAACAAACCAAAACAACAAATAACAGTGTTTGTATTTAATGTGTAAAAATATAAAATCTTATCTCTAACTCTGCTGGTGATAAATTCATCCACAAGCAAGTTCATGCCTGACCCTAAGGCTAATAAGATTTTCCCCTTTCCCAACAGATCAAAAACTTATACCCCCCTCAATCTATGGCAAAAGAAATAAATAAAAAATATAGATGCATATAATAAGAATATAATGCAGCCTAAATGTAAATCCAAAAAAAAAAGCAGTCTTTAAAGCGAAAAATGTCCTAAAGAGTTTGTACATGATTCTTTTTGCTATAGTTCTGATCCAATTGATGTTAAGTTTGATTGAATATAGAATGTACATGATGGTGATCTAAATTTCTCTCTTTCCTATAGCATGCCTTGATATATTAAGTTTACAGCTTCACCTCCAAGTAGTAAAGTTGGTAGTACTTTTAGTATAGATGAATAGATGCTGTGACAAATCAAATTTGGTCTTGGCAGTTACAGCTCCATGAATGATGGAATCTCTCTTCCCATGAAGTTACTTCTCATTTATGAAGTACATTGTTGTCGTGTTTCTTGTATATATCATAGATCAAAGTCTTTAAGTTTGTGGAATAGCAAGATATTTGTTATTGGGCATCTCAAATTTAAAGTTGATCAAACTTTCCAGTTCAAGATTCAAAATACTCTTGAAGTATCGCATAAATTTAAAGCTATTTCTGGGATTTATAATTTAAAATTCCTTAGTTTGCTGGGTTTAAATCCATTCACTTTTTTCTCTAATCAATGAAATAGTCTCGTTTAAGGTTTTTACTTTGATGGCTGTAGACCTTTCTGTTTAAGCAACGAGTTTGATTTTTCACTTACAAAGCATATGTGTTGCTTAGCTAACAAGAGATTTTGATCTGATTTTTGAAAAAGTCATTTGCATATATATATTTTGACGATCACCAAAATGAAGTTATTCTTTTTAAGCGTTGATTTGATTCTTTCAAATAGTGAGATCAAGTTATTGCATTGAGTTGATTATTTACATCATATGTTACGATTTGTATATATATGGTGGTTTAATAACTAAAGAAATTTATTTATTATTTCCTTCCTTTATGTTTTTGTGATTTTTTTTGCTTGTGTCTTAATTTGATCGTCCTTTTTCTTTAGCATTACATGACCACCATTTTTATGTTTTCTCATAACTGTTATTAAAACAAACAAAATTTTCCATACGGTAGGCCACTATGCAACAGAGTGCCACTACTGTGTATGGAGAGGTGCTTGCCTGTTTTTTCTTATATTGTTGTGATGTATTGTACATTAAACGATAATTAACAGCTTTTATAATAAGGATAAGTATCAATATTTAAGTTTTACAGTTTAGCTGGATTATATATTTTATCACACATTTGTTAAATATTTAATTATAGAAACAATTATATGTTGTTGTTCATCTATAATGCTTATGAACATTTTCATCTTTTGGGAATATGTTTTATCTGGTTTTCTTTATATTATATGTAGGGAATGTTGTTATTGGAGTTGAAGTAACTAAAACTGTTTAATGGTTCTTGGTGGGATGTAAGACCATATCTTATAATATATATATATATATATATTGTACCAGTGAAAACATGTTTATCCATCTAACATGAGCTGGAATTCACAAAATGTACTTCAAACCCAGTCAAGCCCGAGATTTAGGTCAGGAACCAGCCTGGATTCGAACCCATTATCTAAGCCCCAGATCTAACACCTAATGAATAACATAATAGTGATGGCACATGAGAATTAATCTTAATCCGGCTGACTAGCAAAGCTGAAACAAAACAATGAGACATCTATTAACTATGACTATATTAAAATATACATAAGCATGGCTGTAATATGTGGAAGTGGAGGAAAAGAAATTTGAACTACTCAAATAAGTTAGACAATAAAAAATATAATTTAATATACTGACAAATTATTATACATTTATAAATTAATTATATACATTAGTGTGTGCGTGAATGAGCAAGCGGTAGATGATTACATAGTGTCATTCACGCTATTATTTCTCATATGCTCTTTATTAGCTAAATAATATATTATAAATAAACACACATCTTTGGTGGGTCCAATATTAAGATGCCAATCGAATATTAGAAAGATTTATGATAATACTGCCATTAACGCTTTGATTTGTTCTGAAACATGGTGACTAACATATGATTTAGGGGAGCATTCTGAAATTCATTATACATATGATATAAATTATTTTCACACCATTGAGGTTGTGAAAATAAACAAAAGCCAGTTGAAAGATTATATTTGAAACTATGACAAAATATTTAATGAAAAATTATTTTAACGATAGTAAGATGAAGGCTTTATTTTCCCCAAGGCATATAGATACTCTTAAATATAGATATATAAATTATGATGGTGAGATTGTATAAGATTGAAATAAACTTAATTAATAAAATAGAAGTAATTGGCATTTATATATATCTTTTAAGCAAAGCATAATTTTAATATTAGAGCATTAAAACTGGATCATGAAGCAAAAGAAATAATAAATACAAAGAAGTTGACATAATAGCCTAAAAATAATAGGAAAAGTCGTGCTTCTGGATGAAAATGAAGTGGATTGGCATTCCGTGGTCATCGCCGATGTGCAGCCCTTTGATACGAAGAGAGTGGATGGGCATAGCATGTGCCAGACTTAGGGGTCACTGCCAGAGGCCTTTTTATACAAAGAAGCAGATATGCATAGCATGTGCCAACTTACGGCATCATTGCCAGAGGCATTTGATACAGAATAAATATGGATATAATGAGAAATCTAGGGGTTCGATCTTGTCGTAACCTCCAGATTAGAAGCACATATATAATCATGAAGATTGGCTAAATGTCAGTAATGCAGTATGAATGATAAATGTTACTAACAACATTGAAAAAAGTTTTACTGCTTTAAAAATAAATGACCCTTGTTTGAATACTATAATTTATATAAATAATATGCTATGCTGCTATAATATATATAGAGAGAAGATTTCATTTAATAAAATATACATGAAGATTTTATTTAGTAAAAGAAACATTAGGATTTATCCCCACCCCTTTTCTGATATTTAAAAAATAAATAAATCCTACCTTCATTGATTTTAAATAAATGAAATATATAAGTACTTATTTGATATTTTAAGCGTATAATATTTTAAGAGTATAGAAAAAAATATTTAGCATTTATATAGAAAACAAATAACCAGTCACCTTTTCAGAATTGAATAAATAATATTTTAAAATTTCAAAGCGTTAATTAGATTAAGTTCTAGATTTTCCCCAGATAGAAAAATCCAGAGTTAAACAAATATGTATTTTTATATTAAAAATGAACCTAAAATGTTGATTCGTAAAACAATCTAGTGAACGTATTAATTTATAATGCAGTATATATGGCATATTTAAAGGGGACATTGATAACCTTATTCTATGAAGGTTTATTAAAAAATGAATGATAAGATTTTTTAGAAATCTAAGCTCACCAAATTTGTGAGTTGGCAATTTAGATATTAATACGAATATATATATAAAATCAAGTAATAAATAACTATAATTAACAGCACCAAAATTAAAGAAAGTTAGAGCATATGATATAGGATTAAATTTATGAAAATCACTTAGGAGAGCAAATTATACATTTACTATTAAATATCAAAAAAGAAGGTAAAGTTAAATAACACATTAGAAGAAATTCTTGATAGATGAGTTAGGCTAAACTTAGTTTGGATGATGATTGAACAGTTACCTTTGCAATTTTAAGAGTTCAATTTAGTAGTGCCAACAGCAATTGAAAAAACCGCTTCAGTGGCAACAGCTTCTATTAGCATTTTAAAGTCTCTTCTTTAGGGCTTTTTACTTTCTTTCAAGGTAGCAGTTAGATGTTATATTAAGGGAAATATGACCACGCGGGTTAGTAAGGAAGCTGGATTTAAGACTACATCATTTTAAGTTTCAGGTGATGTGTAATATCTTAATCAGTTCTCATAATAGTAGCTCATCTAATCTCTGACTCAAAATTCAGTCATTTTATACTTTTTATTTTATCAGTTGTTTTTGAAGATGGAACAGTAAGATAATGTCCAAAATAAATTCAAATCTATTTGCAGATTAGAAATAGATTTGACAACATGTTTTTAACAAAAGTATATCTAATCTTAATCCCCTTTAAAGTAAAACTTTAATTAAAAATACCTACCCCAGATTTAAAACAATAGTGCTTCCAACCCCTTTAATTATTTTTAGACAATCAACGTAGCATCTTCCATATTGGATTTTATGAAAATATGTTAGTTTTAATGAAAGTCTTTAAAAATACAATTTAAATTTAAAAATGATGTATAATAAAATATTTACAAAAAATCAATACTTTTGTTAGTAAGTTTTTGCTACT